>CM075666.1:2500-5000 GCA_037954105.1 Canavalia gladiata
AAACCCTAAACCCTAAACCCTAAACCCTAAACCCTAAACCCTAAACCCTAAACCCTAAACCCTAAACCCTAAACCCTAAACCCTAAACCCTAAACCCTAAACCCTAAACCCTAAACCCTAAACCCTAAACCCTAAACCCTAAACCCTAAACCCTAAACCCTAAACCCTAAACCCTAAACCCTAAACCCTAAACCCTAAACCCTAAACCCTAAACCCTAAACCCTAAACCCTAAACCCTAAACCCTAAACCCTAAACCCTAAACCCTAAACCCTAAACCCTAAACCCTAAACCCTAAACCCTAAACCCTAAACCCTAAACCCTAAACCCTAAACCCTAAACCCTAAACCCTAAACCCTAAACCCTAAACCCTAAACCCTAAACCCTAAACCCTAAACCCTAAACCCTAAACCCTAAACCCTAAACCCTAAACCCTAAACCCTAAACCCTAAACCCTAAACCCTAAACCCTAAACCCTAAACCCTAAACCCTAAACCCTAAACCCTAAACCCTAAACCCTAAACCCTAAACCCTAAACCCTAAACCCTAAACCCTAAACCCTAAACCCTAAACCCTAAACCCTAAACCCTAAACCCTAAACCCTAAACCCTAAACCCTAAACCCTAAACCCTAAACCCTAAACCCTAAACCCTAAACCCTAAACCCTAAACCCTAAACCCTAAACCCTAAACCCTAAACCCTAAACCCTAAACCCTAAACCCTAAACCCTAAACCCTAAACCCTAAACCCTAAACCCTAAACCCTAAACCCTAAACCCTAAACCCTAAACCCTAAACCCTAAACCCTAAACCCTAAACCCTAAACCCTAAACCCTAAACCCTAAACCCTAAACCCTAAACCCTAAACCCTAAACCCTAAACCCTAAACCCTAAACCCTAAACCCTAAACCCTAAACCCTAAACCCTAAACCCTAAACCCTAAACCCTAAACCCTAAACCCTAAACCCTAAACCCTAAACCCTAAACCCTAAACCCTAAACCCTAAACCCTAAACCCTAAACCCTAAACCCTAAACCCTAAACCCTAAACCCTAAACCCTAAACCCTAAACCCTAAACCCTAAACCCTAAACCCTAAACCCTAAACCCTAAACCCTAAACCCTAAACCCTAAACCCTAAACCCTAAACCCTAAACCCTAAACCCTAAACCCTAAACCCTAAACCCTAAACCCTAAACCCTAAACCCTAAACCCTAAACCCTAAACCCTAAACCCTAAACCCTAAACCCTAAACCCTAAACCCTAAACCCTAAACCCTAAACCCTAAACCCTAAACCCTAAACCCTAAACCCTAAACCCTAAACCCTAAACCCTAAACCCTAAACCCTAAACCCTAAACCCTAAACCCTAAACCCTAAACCCTAAACCCTAAACCCTAAACCCTAAACCCTAAACCCTAAACCCTAAACCCTAAACCCTAAACCCTAAACCCTAAACCCTAAACCCTAAACCCTAAACCCTAAACCCTAAACCCTAAACCCTAAACCCTAAACCCTAAACCCTAAACCCTAAACCCTAAACCCTAAACCCTAAACCCTAAACCCTAAACCCTAAACCCTAAACCCTAAACCCTAAACCCTAAACCCTAAACCCTAAACCCTAAACCCTAAACCCTAAACCCTAAACCCTAAACCCTAAACCCTAAACCCTAAACCCTAAACCCTAAACCCTAAACCCTAAACCCTAAACCCTAAACCCTAAACCCTAAACCCTAAACCCTAAACCCTAAACCCTAAACCCTAAACCCTAAACCCTAAACCCTAAACCCTAAACCCTAAACCCTAAACCCTAAACCCTAAACCCTAAACCCTAAACCCTAAACCCTAAACCCTAAACCCTAAACCCTAAACCCTAAACCCTAAACCCTAAACCCTAAACCCTAAACCCTAAACCCTAAACCCTAAACCCTAAACCCTAAACCCTAAACCCTAAACCCTAAACCCTAAACCCTAAACCCTAAACCCTAAACCCTAAACCCTAAACCCTAAACCCTAAACCCTAAACCCTAAACCCTAAACCCTAAACCCTAAACCCTAAACCCTAAACCCTAAACCCTAAACCCTAAACCCTAAACCCTAAACCCTAAACCCTAAACCCTAAACCCTAAACCCTAAACCCTAAACCCTAAACCCTAAACCCTAAACCCTAAACCCTAAACCCTAAACCCTAAACCCTAAACCCTAAACCCTAAACCCTAAACCCTAAACCCTAAACCCTAAACCCTAAACCCTAAACCCTAAACCCTAAACCCTAAACCCTAAACCCTAAACCCTAAACCCTAAACCCTAAACCCTAAACCCTAAACCCTAAACCCTAAACCCTAAACCCTAAACCCTAAACCCTAAACCCTAAACCCTAAACCCTAAACCCTAAACCCTAAACCCTAAACCCTAAACCCTAAACCCTAAACCCTAAACCCTAAACCCTAAACCCTAAACCCTAAACCCTAAACCCTAAACCCTAAACCCTAAACCCTAAACCCTA